>OY101448.1:122077671-122125171 GCA_956483635.1 Panzeria rudis
AAGAAAGGATTTTTGAAAATTCAAATGCTAAGAGCGCAAAAAAGGGGTAAGAACGTGTAAATTCGGTAGCCTTATATCTCCGGATCTAACTAAGGTAGACAAAAAATTCTAAAAATATAATAGGTACTTTTTTGAAATTTGTACATATACCGGCCGAAAAAGGGTAAAAATATAATTTTGGTACATTTCTTTTATCCCGTTTTCTTCTAAAATACTAAAGATAGAATGGAAATTTAAAATGTATCCTTCTCTCCTTAAGAACCCCTCAAATGCGCTTTGGTACTTCCTGGAAATTCGAATATATAAAGGATAAGATTGGGAGCTCTTTTATGTACTTTGAATGAACATATTTTAATAGAATAAATTTATATGCAGGTTTCTCTTTCAGTGTACGGATCTATTCAAATTCAAATGCTAAGGTACAAAAAGGGTTAAAAACGGGTAAATTCGGTAACCTTATATCTCCGGATCTAACTAAGGAATACATAAAATTCGGAAAACATCATAATAAGATCAAATAATAAGCGGACATGTGTTTGGGACTTTTTGCATTTAGATACGAACAAGGGTAGAAATATAATTTTGGTACTTTTTGGTAACCCGTTTATCTCCTAAAATACTAAACATAGAAGTGAAATTGAAAATGTATTCTTTTCTCCTTCAGACGGCCTCTAATGTGCTTGCGCAAGAAAAAAGGCGAAAAGTAGATCGTCAGATCGAGAAAAAAATCGTAATCAAACCCCAAAAGAGTCGCAAAAAAATCTACAAAACTAAAAAGTCCCAAAATTTAAAAACAACAAAAGGAAAAAATCGCCAAGCCAAAGAAAGAAGCGCTTAAAGGAAAAAGCACAAAAAGAAATGATCAAAACTAAAAAAAAATCGCTAAATCTAAAAAAATCGCAAAAACCGAAGAATCACCAAAACGAAAAAAGGGCCAAAACAAAAAAAAAATCCCCAAAACTCAAAATATCGTTAAAAACCGAAAAAGTCACCAAAAAAAAATCGCCAAAACTTAACATGTCGTCTTAAGAAAATGCGCTAAAACGAGGAAAACACTAAAAAATCGCCACAGGTAAGCAAATAGCAAAAAAGTAGCAAAAAAATAAAATCACCAAAATGGAAAAAATTATCAAAACTAAAATAAATCGCCAGAAACAGAAAATTGCCTTAACGAAAAAAATCCCCAAAAATAAAAAAAACGCATAAAACACAAAAAATCTCCAAAACTAAAATAAATCGCCAAACCTCAAAAATATCGTCAAAACGAAAAATACGCCAATGCTAAAAAAATCGGCAAAACTAACAATATCTTTAAAAACCGATAAAACACTAAGGCTGAACCCACACCGAATACGACAACAGAGCATTAGTTCTTATGAAACCACACACACCAAATTGTTTTGACGTGCGTTGTGATCATACGAATGTGTGTGACGTATAAGACAAAAACGTATTGTCGTATTTGGTGTGTTTTCATTCTAAGACGAAAAAACCGGCAAAAACGAAAAACATCGTGCGAAAAACCCTTAGAACTAAAATATTAAAAAAGTTCCCTAAAATCAATGAAAATCGTTGAAAAAAAACAAAAGGGATATATGCAAAAACTAAAAAATTGCCAAAAATCGAAAAATCGCCACAACGAAAACAACTCCAAAAAGTCGTCAAAACTCTAAATATCGTCAAAAACCGAAAAAATCACAAAAACTAAAAAATCGTTAAAACGAAAAAAACGCCAAAAATCTACTATAATCACTAAAACTTAATATATCGTTTTAAACCAAAAAAAGCGCCAAAACGAAAAAGACCGTAAAAAATAAAAAATCGCCACAACTAAACAAAACAGAAAATAACCAAAATACAAAAATATAATCGAAAAAAATAACATTACTAAAACCAAAATAAATCATCAAAAGGAAAAAAGTGTCAATATGTACTAAATAAATTGCAAAAAAAACTATCGCAAAACCCGAGCAAATTCGCCAAAACGCAAAAAAAATGAAAAATCGCAACAAAAAAATCTCCAAAAGTAAAATAAATCGCTAAACACCAAAAACATCGCCAAAATGAAAAGAGCGCCATACTAAAAAAATCGTAAAAACTAAAAAATATCTTTAAAAACCGGAAAAAATCACTAAAGCGAAAAAAAGCCCCTTGAACGAAAAAGTTTAAAAAGTTACCAAAAATAAACGAAAATCGCAAAGAGACAAAAGGGATGTACATATTTATAAGATATTCATACGGAACCCTTCGTATGCGAGTCAAATTCGCACTTAGTTAAAAATTACTTCTATACATTGATATACGAAATAAATATTTTGTATGGAAAAAGTTTTTTTATGTAAGTTTGCCTGCTAATGTTTAAGGGGATAAAAGGGAAAAATTGGTAAATTTGGGTGCATTATATATCCAGAAAGAACTAAAGTAGACGTAAAATTCGAAAAATATTATAATTAGATCGAAAATGAAGCGCACGGAGTTATATTAATTTTTTGAAATTTTCGCATTTAGGGGGCGAGAAAGGGTAAAAATAAAGTATTCATACTGTTTTTGTAAAATATTTATTTCCTAAAGTAATAGAGATAGAAATTAAATTTAAATTGTTTATAATCTACTGTTTATATGTTTATATTCTACAGTAATAAAGTAAGAAAAAAATTTATATTACATTATTCACCCCTAAGGAGTCCCTGAACGATCTACAATCCATAAAAAAGAAACTTTGGAATTTAAAGTTTTGATGGAATTTAAAGTTTTGAAGGATTACAAACGGGTAAATTCGCTAACGTTATTTATATCTCCAGATCTACTGAGATACACGTAAAATTCGAAAAACATTAAAATTAGATCGAAAAAAAGCAGATGGGAATTGAATACTTTTTTGAAATTTTTGCATTTACTGAAGAAAAAGGGTAAAAATACAATTTCGGTACTTATTTGGTAACTCATTTATCTCTTAAAATAATAGACATAGAAATTTAAATTAAATTGGATTCTTCTCTCCTTAAGAATCCCTCAACATTCTGGGTGCTATAAAGGGCAAAAATATAATTTTAGTACTTTTTTGTAACCCATTTGTCTTCTAAAGTAATAAAGTTAGAAATAAAATTTAAATTGTATTCTTTTGCCCTAAGAAGCGCTCAATCCGGCTGTTTTCGAATAATAATTTATAATTTTCCTATAACTGGACTAGAGATGGGCGCGCGTCGAAATTTTCCAACACGACAGGACCCGAACACGAATCCCGGATGTCCAACGCGTACCAAACACGCACTCCAAAAAATTTTAAATACACGCACGAAATCAAATTAAAAAAAAACACTTTTATATTCAAAGACATACCTGCATGTTCTGTAAATCGAGTCGATTTGAAAACGCTCGATTTAGAGAAATTAAATCCACTAATCGCAAAATTTTTTTCAGACTTTTTTGCAGTTTCGTATTTTTTAGAGCTTAAAGTATTATATCCGAAATAAATTTACTATATACGATTTAAAATACATCAATAGGGGCATTATTTATTTTTGGAAAACGAGAAATTTACTCGGTTTGCAGAACAATGCCAATAGTTTTCTTCTATTTTAACGTTTCATGGTCTATTTGCATTTTTATTTAAATATTTTTGTTGAGAAACAGCAACTTATCAAGATTTTCGCTCAATAATCTTGAGCGGCAAGCTTCTGCATTCATACATATTTTAACCTTAAAATTGTTTGGGGGGTTTTTCGTGTCAAGTTTGCTCAACCCGTCACGACCTGATTTTCTGTCACGAGCACTTCGTGTTGAGTCGTGCGTGTTCGTGCCACGAAAAAAAAACACAACACTAGCAAATACATATCTAATCTGGACCACCATCATAGTGAGATTTTAAACACAAGCATGGTGATATACAAGGAGTGGCGAGCCGGTTACTGACTATATCTGCACAACAATGGGGTAACGAAGCACACCGGGTATAGCTAGTATTTGATAATTGCAATTACTACTGTTGTGAATGTTTGTTTGTTCAGTTTATTTGAACATGTACATCCTTTTGCTAGGTGCCTTTCGGTATTTAACAATTAAGTTATGAGTTTTGGTCGAGCTGTATGGGTTTAAATCCAAAGAAATTTAATTTTGTTTGGGCTTGAGTTCGGGTTTAATTTAATTTTGCAATTAAATTATATTTTCATTTAAAGATAAATGTGAAGCATGTAGACATAGAAAAATTTTTTGAACCCAGAGTTAGAGTTCTTTACCGCGTAGACAAATTTTTCTTTGCCTACGTGTAGTTTTAATTTCCCGTTTTCCCGAGAAAGTCTCAAAAATTTCCCGCGAATATTGCTTGTATTTTCTGGGAAATTCCCATCTGAGAATTCGGGATTCCCACTCCCTAGTCTTAACAGACAAACATTTTGTAAGTTGGATAGTTAGTTAAGTGTTGAAATGAAAATGTGCAGATGACTGCAATTATAAATGAGAAATGAGTTTCGTACCAACGAACTCCTAAAATCCTAGTTTTTTTACCCCAATTGTAATAAAATCATTTTCCTTTTAAAGTGCAACAATCACGTAAGCCTCACGATACTAAAAATTGATTTTATGTGTTCATTCTATTTCCAAAATACGTATAATGATTCTTATAGGAAATCGTCTGATCTTTAAAAAAATATATATGTATATTTAAATAAAAACTATTTTTTTCATGATCAAAACCGGATGTGACCAATTGAAATGAAAATTTTTCTAACTTCGACATTGTTTTGTTACCAAAATTACGTTAGGGGTTCTCTATACTGTAAAAGTTTGATAATGGGATTTTCAAAAGTTTAAAAGTTATGCAAATTGTTTTACATGAACCCCACCTTTTGGTCATTGTTGTAGAGAACCGGTTTAATATCTGTGGTCATAAGCCTTAACCGCCTAAGTCGAGTTAGGACGAAACTGAGTTTTTGGTGCTATCGTGTTCGGCATGTATGAATCTACTTGCTATCAATTTTTGGTAATTTTATATTTTTGATATAACATCTATCCATTAAAGACCTAATATCTTAAGTAATTTTTTTATATTATTGTTTTGGATTAACAGCTTAACTCATAATTCACCGACGTTAGTTTCCTAACTCAAATTAGGTGTTTGATAATTATATATTCTTATTTTGGAATAATGGCCTAAATCAATTTAAGATATGATAATTAGAAACATACAGTTTTTATTATTGCCTAAATCAAACTTATGTCGTTATTCCACAGTAAACATTTTATTTTCCTATGTTGAGTTACTTTGTTATTCCGAATTACAACATCGATTTTTGATAGGCATAAATTGAGTTGAGTTCCTTTTCCAAACTAAAAAATCAGTTTACGAAAATATTATTTCAAGTTAAATTCTTATTCCAAATTTGAATGTAAAAAAATTGTTGTTTAAGTTGACTTTAGTCTTTATTTCAAACTATGAATATTGAAAATTTTTAAAAAATTAGTCACTAAGTCGAGATAGACCATATTGGTGATTGATTTAAAAGTTTTTAACAATTTTTGTAAAATATTATATGCAAAATGTCTGACAGAGCATTCGAGAAGATAGAATTAGAAAAGCTTTAGGAAGAACATCCCCAAAGGAAAAAAGGAAGTGGATAAAAGCTGGTTTTTGGTATTTTTAGATTTTTTTAATTTAATCTTCATTTAAGAACGAGTATGTTACGTAAGTGGATATTGTTGATCTGTAAAATATATGCTGATGTCACATACCTCTTAGGTTAGGTTAGGTTGTACAGGTTGCCAGATTAAAGATTAAAGCCAGCCCACTTGGGTCCTTATAGGTCCCGTTGTGTTACCTGAAGTGGGAACGTGCAGATAAGTAAAACCCCCTTTTACGTTTCCCTATTCGGATCAGTGTTGAACCAACCCGACGATCGAATGAAAGAATTTATCCGTCTAGTGTCGCAGTTTGATAGGGCTGCTAGATCCTGAGACAGCGGGCTATCCAGTGATACCACCCTTTGCTCAGAGAGAGCGGGGCATAGACAGAAGAGGTGATCTACATTTTCTTCCTCCTCCTCATTATGTCAACCTCTACAGAAGTCATTATACGGTAGATTCAATCCCCTAGCATGCGCACCAATAAAACAGTGTGCGTATTTGCCTATGAGGGGTCCCCTCCAGGATTGCAGATCTACTACAATCGTATTGGAGCAATATTAACCTCGAAATCGAGTGACCAGATACTGCGCGGTCCCAAATAGTTCCTGCTGAATATGTGATTTACAGCAGTTTAGCGGTACGTCAACCATTTGATCCGTGTCTCGATACTCTGGGATCCAGAGTATCTCTAGGTTTGAATGTCTCGCTATTTCGTTTAGAGACATTCGGCATTCATACACCAAATTGGATGTCGTGTAAAAACCCGATAGAGACTTGATTGCAGCTTTGCTGTCCGTACAAATTTGGACATTCTCTTTGTATATCCTGTAGTACCTCATCCATTTAGCTGCTCTTTTTATGGCTTGACATTTCGGCCTGTAGCACGCTACATTTATCCTGTAGCTTAATTATTCTCTGTTGATAACGGGGAATAAAGACGCCGCCACCCACTCCAAAGTCCGATTTAGATCCGTCTGTGTAAATCTCCAGCACGTCCCACGAGAGCATCACGGCAATAACATACCTCTTACGACGAAAAAAATCCTTGTAAAACTTTTATTTTTTAATTAAATAAAAGGTGTTTTTAAAATTAAATATCTTAGATACATTTTTTATGTTCAAGGAATCCAAAGTGGAAATATAACATAAGTCGAAAAATTATGAATTATCAGTAAGGAATAAGAGCTTAACTCAACATGAGAGATAAAATCATACAAATGTTGACATAAAATAAAGACTTAACTTGACTTAGGTGCACTAAAAGATAGTTTTTTCTTGTGGCACAGAAGCCTAACTCAACTTTAGCATTTTGTCTTTTTCGCTATTATCTCTTGACTGCAACGCTAAAGAATTATTTTTTTAAAGAGATAATTAAAAGAATACGCTTCCTGGGAATCTGTAAAAAAATAAACAACAAAAAAGCAATTCCTGATGTGCAATGAGGGTTTTAAACTTTAAACTGCTCTCCTGAAAACCTTGGAAAACAGACTTAGGCGGTTAAGGCTTGTGACCAAAGATATATCGTGGAAACCTTACGTTTAATGTATTAGGTGTGTTCAGCACTTTTATGTTAAACTCCATGGGATATAATTTCATGGAACATTTTAATCCTCTATCGCTTCGCTGTACGGGTCTTTTTTGACCTTTTTTTAAAAAGAAGCAAAACAAACATTTCCCTTCGACGGCAAGATAGCAGGCTAAAATATCCTACAAAAAATTCCTCATACAATTTTTTTATAAGTTTTTGAAGACAATAAATTTCTAAACTCAACTGGAACGCCAGAAATCAGTAAAAACTTAAAATGTGTTTAATGGCTAATTTCGTATTCATTCACAATTACTACCCTACGGTAAATAGAACTGACACAAAACAAGTCACGTGACCGGTCCCCAGGTGGAAGGGACCAGTCCGAGTTCTAACACTTCCTATGAGGCGGACCAGCCACTTTTACATTGGGATGGCATAGGATGGGGTTAATTGATACTTTGTATGCACCTTGTAACTTGTCTCTGAACTATCGTATGGAGTCCTAATCGGTGTAGAATCATATAGATTATATATACATATTATTCCAAAATTGAGCTGTAATTATCGATTAATTTATTTTTTATTGTTACGAATCCAAGTAGAAATTGTATTTTATTTTCAAGCGGTGTCTTTGATAGGACTCGAACACTACCCACTCGACCACAGGGGAACTTATATTTCAATGTTATAAATACCAGTTAAGCTGGAGTTAATAATACGGAACAGGTTCCTGAGTGGCATGGCAGTCTCATTGAAGGGAGCCAATTAATATTATATATATACTATGTGATAGGCCTTAGATCCAGATGCATCGAATTCGTTCAGTGCCGTTTACTACAATACTAGCCGGAGTACCAACTAAATTGACTGAAAGTGATTAATATGTGACCATTTACGCAATATGTCTTTTTTCACCATTCACTACTCCTTGTTTTTGGTACCAGTCTCATTTTCTCAAGTCATAGGACGAGTACTTTTGGATCATTTATCACCAAATTTTCCGCAGGGTAGTTAATGATTTCACGCGTTTGAGTTGAGTTTAGAAAATTATATTCTTTAAAGACTTCTAACAAAATTTTAAGTGATTTTTTGCACCTTTTTTAAGAAAGGGTAAAAATACCCATACAACGAAGAGCTAAAGGGTTACAATGTTCAATGAAATTATTTCTCATGGAATTTTACATGAAAATGCTGAGCATACTAATAAATTAAACGTAGCCCACGTGAACTGAAATTCAATATAAAGAAATGCTCACTAAGGAGGAGAAATTTCGAAACGAAATTGTTCGATATTTGTTCGCAAATCTTAAAATATACGAATGATCTCTAAAGCGAACTTCTCTCGATAATTTCTCGAATGTGTTACGTAGCCTAATTGACATATGTAGTTATTAGCATGTTGTCGAAAATGGTTATAGCAAAGTATAACAGCTTAGTGATTGCTGTAGCATTTGGCATATTGCTATTGCTGCTAATGTGGTATTTTCTATGGAACCTACACAGCAATAGCATTTCTTTAACACTGCAAAATACCCTCACTGTACAAGCAGATTTCTAAATAAAAACTATTGGTTTAATGTACCGTAATTTAACTAGTAATAAAGAAACCACCATAGGATAAGTACCTTAAAATTGGTCTAGAGCCTATCAACGAGTATCTTAATTATGTCAATGGAGTCCCTCCAATGACAACCCCATGTAAAAATGACTGGCTCAATTCATATAAAGTTCCGGAACTCGTACCGATTGCTAGTCCTTGGGAACCAGTCACGTCACCTGTCTTGTGACAGCTTCTTTTCGCTTTAATGTAGTTACATAAAAAATTTGCGGGATAGGACCGCGGAAGGTCCCATGCGATATTTTAAATATGAAATATTACTACGTATGGGTGCTATCCTCTTCGTCGATCCTACCCTGCTAATTTCTGTGTAACTTTGCATACTGGCCCCCAACTATCTCTTCTTTTTTTCTACTTTTGTCGACAAGTTTGGTGATTTTTGGTGACATTGTCAACGAATAGTCTACACTTTTTATTTTGCCTTTAATGGGAAGAGAAGTTTTTGACAGCTGCAAAACGATTTTTTTATTGTCTCATTTTGTTGTGCTGAAAATATATGCGGCTACACGCAAAACTAAAAATGTTCATAAAATATCTAATTTAATTAACTTACCTAGTAAAAAGTTTCATATGTGTTGGTTAGAATCATTAAAATGCACTAGTGAATGAATCTCTGGTGCCAATGTCTCAATATAGTCCCATAAGAACCACCCGTCTATAATAAGTCAATAGTTCCGAGGTCACTAGTGGAATCACAATGACAAGGACATGCTAAATGTCTATAGAACAGAACATTGCCTAGAGTACAATTAGTCAGTAGTACTGGGGAAAAAATCAATAGTGAATCAGTCTTACTATCGACGTTTCCTTCAGAATTGTTTCAAAGTACAAACATGCATGAGTGTTGATTTAAAAATTTTTTCGCTAATATCAATAACAATAGAGTTATTACGCCTTTAAGAGAAAAATATATTGATTTTCAAAATGTTTTTGTCTATAACTTTTTAATTATACCATTTACAAGAAAAATGTGTTTAGTGGAGTTGTAATAAATGTTACTATTAGTGTCCGACCGAAGCCAATTTTTTCGGCCAAACCGAAGCCGAACTTTACTTATTAAATTCACTCTGATATTTTTAAGATCAATTACCCAGGAAAAAATTTAATGGCAAAGTAATGAGTTAAAATGCTAATATGATAAATAGAAGGTAGTTCCATTCTCTCTTTATTTATTTTAATCACCCTATGTTTATACCTGATATATTTTTATCATGACAAAAGTCAAACTTTATATTGAAAAATAATTTGTTTTATGTTAGCTATTTTTCATATATGGAATTGACATTTTTCATGATAATAAATATCAGTTATACCCATACTTTAGAGTGAGTCTATACCTGATAAATTGTTATCATGATAAATGTCATATCGTGATCAAGATAAAAATTTATCAGGTATAAACTGCATTTATTAGTGTTATTGACGATTTTGTCTAAGCTCAAGCTCAAAGAAATTTGTCTTGATAAAACACTTCAACAAACTGTTTGACGTTTTATTTTATTTTGAAAAACTAAAATTTTTACAACATTTTTACAAAAAAAATTTACGATTAAAGAAAAATATGAATGTTAATTTTAATTTTGTAACGTGCTTTTCCCGAAATTAAATTTTACTTTTTAAGTAAAATATTAAAGGTTTATTAAAATACATTGAAATTGATTATCGGGTGGTATTAGCTAGTTCCTATGTGCATTTCATTGGTGCTAACGCAAATCGTCAGGGAACCTTTACACAAAAATCTCATAGAAAAACTAAAGATATTATATTAAACTCTTAATCATACTAATAAGAAGTTTATAACATAAAAGTTGAAACATGAGCTCCCTAATGAATCATGTTTTTTATTTTCTTTACTTGCGTAGAGTTGGAAAAAAACCAACCGGTCGTAGTACGCAAGTAAAGAAAAAAAAACATGATTCATTATGGAGCTCATGTTTCAACTTTGATATTATAAACTTCTTATTAGTATTATAGGAACTTCCATTTACGTTTTTGTGTGGATTACTTTAACATGGCGATGTCATTGGAGGCAACTACTTACCACATTTGATTACAAATAACAAGTTATAAATTTCAATATTTAGAAGACATTGAATACACAAAACACAATAAAAATTAAATATCTCTGCTAATGCTGACTTTAGACGACATGGTTTTTACATATGGCTTGTTAGATGTGTGAGACATATGTAACTTCGCATGTTTGTCAAAATTGTCAATTTACAGACGGTTTATAATATTTGCTTTCACCCGTACATGTGCAATTACATCTAACACAACCTCTGAGTGTTCACAACAGCTTAGTTTTTGCACAATTTTCGTAAATATATAAAGCGCTCTTTGCTTTTTAATGTTTTTTCAGCCAAACCACAATTTTGATAATTTAATACAGCTGATGTCAGATACCTTGTCAGATGAAAATAGAACACGCTCTAATTGAACATTTTTCATCTGACTTTGCTTCTGTAAATGTCATCTGACAATGTTTCATATGTTTCACTCGGCATGTATCACTTTTGCAGTGGGAAATTTGACAAGTCAGATGTAAAATACATGTCGTCTAAAGTCAGCATAAGCAGCGTTGCCAAATGTGCAGTTTTCACTGATTTTAGCAGTTTTTTGAAGTGATGAAAAGTTTTCCAGTTTTTTGTTAAAAAAATAAGTTTTTTACAATTATGTCAGTTTTTTAAGTTTTATATACATTAACAATTTTAGTTTTTAGCTTTATTTCAGTTTTGGTTCCTTTTTTGTTACCAAACCATTAATACTAAACTATAACTACTTATTAATACCTTTTTTAGTCAACAGTTTTAACTTTGATATTTTAATTCCAATTTCTGAAGCCATAGTTTTACCCATTTTGTTTAACATAACAGTGCCAAGGTTTTCTAGTACTTTTTCGAACAGCAAGAAGAAATTCACATTCATTTAGGTCTACGAAAGTTGTGTGTTTCTATATGGAGTTTGCTATTATTGTTTGCAAGTTGAGTTCATACGTAAAAAAATACTGTGCTCCTAACACGTCCGATTTAATATTAATTCGCCTTGTCTTAGTAAAAAAACAAGTTGCATACTTTCTTCATTGAAATAGTTCGGTCTCTTATAAAATGAATATGAGATAAGACTCGACAGAACATAGACCAAATCAAACGGTAGACCCCATAGAATTTGAAGCTCTCTTAGCGAAATTTTAGTAATTCACAGAAAAAACAACACTTTCTTTTGGCGAAGAAAGTGCATTAAATAATCCTGCGGTAAATGGAACTGGCACAAAACAAGTCACGTGACCGGTCCCCAGGTGGTAGGGACCAGTCCGAGTTCTAAAACTTCCTATGAAGTGGACCAGCCACTTTTGGGAATGGCCTAGGATGGGGATGGCCTAGGATGGGGTTAATTGATACTTTGTATGCACCTTGTAACTTGTCTCTGAACTATCTTATGGAGTACTAATCGGTGTAGAATAATATAGATTATATCTAAATATTATTCCCAAATTCAGCTGTAATTATCGATTAATTTATTTTTGTATTGCTACAAATCAAAGTAGAAATTGTATTTTATTTTTAAGCGGTGTCTTTGATAGGATTCGAACCGACAACCTCCGGCATGACAGACTAGTACACTACCCACTCGACCACAGGGGAGCTTATATTTCAATGTTGTAAATACCAGTTAAGCTGGAATTAAAATCTGAATATAGTTACGGAACAGGTTCCTGATTGGAATGGCAGTCTCATTAAAGGGAGACAATTAATATTATATATATAACGAGTGATTTTTTTGCTATTATCTTTTTGGCAACACTAGTTTTGACAGCTCACGCACGTTTTGTATCTTGTGTCACTGTCAAACATCTTCAGTTTGGTCTATAATTTAATCATGAATCGTCTTACAAACGAACAACGCTTGCAAATTATTGAATTTTATTACCAAAAGTTTATTACAAAAAGTTAGATGAAGATCCACTTTTTTATCGAAGAGTTGTGTTCAGCGACGAGGCTCATTTCTGGTTGAATGGATACGTGAACAAGCAAAACTGCCGTATTTGGAGTGAAGAGCAGCCAGAAGCATTGCAAGAGCTACCAATGCATCCACAAAAAACAACCGTTTGGTGCGGATTATGGGCTGGCGGCATCATTGGGCCGTATTTCTTCAAAGATGATGCGAATCACAACGTTACTGTGAATGGTGAGCGCTACCGTGCGATGATAACAAACTTTCTTCTGCCCAAAATGGAAGAGCTTGACTTGCATGACATGTGGTTTCAACAAGACGGTGCCACATGCCACACAGCACGCGAAACAATGGACCAATTGAGAGGCGAGTTCGGTGAACAGTTTATTTCACGCTTGGGACCAGTCAATTGGCCGCCCAGATCGTGCGATTTAACGCCTCTAGACTATTTTTTGTGGGGCTATGTTAAGGCTAATGTCTATAGCGACAAGCCCGCTTCGATTGACGCACTGGAAGCCAACATTTCCAACATTATTCGTGAGATACCGGCCGAAATGTTGGAAAGAGTATGCCAAAATTGGACTAAGCGGATGGACCATTTGAGGCGCAGCCGCGGCCAACATTTGCATAAAATAATCTTCAAACATTAAATTATATCGACCCAACTATCGATCCAAATAAATATTTCATGCATTTTTCTGAATTTTATGTGTTTTTTTTTACTTTCCGATAGTTCTTATAAAATCACCCATTACTATGTAATAGGCCTTTGATCCAGGTGCATCGAATTAGTTCAGTGCCGTTTACTAATATGCTAGCCTGAGTACCAACTAAATTGACTGAAAATGGTTAATATGTGATCATTTACACAATATGCCTTTTTTCACCATTCACTACTCCTTATTTTTGGTACCAGTCTCACTTTCTCAAGTCATGGGGCGAGTACTTTTGGATCATGTGCCACCAAATCTTCCGCAGGGATATAAATGATTGTACACTTCAAATAAAACAAAATCTTAAAAACAGAAGCGAAAATTGTAATTACTTTATTTATTGAATTTTGCTCCCCTTACGTTTTTAGGTTAATTCGGAAAAAACAATTTCCCTGTATAATATAAGTAATTTTATGCGAAATATCCCACAATGCAACTCAAGCACTTCCTTTTCAATTAATTAATAAATTTATAGATTTGGAGATCCAAATTTTCTTAACTGTTGCCGATGACGCTTCCGAGATGGTAAAACGTACCAACTTGACATTATTTTACATCCGGTCCTTAACGTTTGGGACAATAGTTAATTTTCTGGTTAGATTCCCCGAATTTTTTTGTAATCAAAAAAATAAATAAAATAAAATATACCTAACATTTTTTATGTGCAGTTTTTTCACATGAAAATAAGTTTTTTCTTCTAAATTTACAGTTTTTAAAATAATTATTATGGCAACACTGCTGCTAAGCATTAAACTCATGCCGTTTTTAGTTATTGTGTTATTGTATGACAAGTGTTTTACTCACTGGCTACTACTGCACAACTATTTTGTTACGGCCTTAAAACTTGTTTTCAAACACATAAATACAATTTAAAAAATCCATTTTCCTTCCCCAAGTTGAACTGTTTATCTTAATTACTAGTAAGTAATTGCTTAACTACTGTAAAGTAATTCAGACGGTATGTAGTTTGTGGTTGAAAACTATGTCGTTCGGTAATGACTAATTATTACTAAATTTTTGCTGGGTAGTTTATTAAATTGACAAAATATTTCATTTATGAACATCCTTAGTTGTAAAAACAAAAAATAAACTAATTAATTTTTAGTTATTAAGTAGTTTTAATAAAAATTTTGATTGATCTGCAGCATTTAATACTATATGTTCTACAGAATGAATCTATTGTATATGCTGCTTTATATTGTTGTGGTCTATGCTTCTGGCCATTTACTTCTCAAAGACAATATTAGCATTTAACCTTTTCATCATCTACAAATATTCCTTTTACACAATTGCTCAATTCACAACCTGTTGTAAGTGTTGTAGATCGTAAAAATATTGTTGGTAATTTGCACATAAACTTTTTATAAAGAAATGTTTATTTAGAAATTACCTACAACAATTATACGATCTACAACACATACAACAGGTTGTGAATTGGGCAAATGTTTCTTAAACTGAATGATATTACTAACATTTTAAATATTTACAGTATAACAACAAATGAATAATTTAATATTATTAAAATTGTTTGTTAAACATTTATATTAATTTTTTCGCCTAACAAATTCTGCATATTTTTGTAACACTTGCAAATAATTGTCTTAAAAAAGTTCGGCATTCGACAAAATTTGGCCAAACGAATGCCGAATACCGATTATTGACCGCTTGACAATTTTTGGCCGATACCGGAGCCGAACCCGACTAATCAGTCGGACACTATTCATTAATTAAAAGAAAGCTTCTAACAAAATTTTCATATTCCTTACAGTTTGTGATATAATCTGAGAAAACTAGTCACTCCATTACTTTCAAGATAGCGGGCGTTCCCCAACTTTCCCGACCCCGGAAACTCAAACTTAAGCTCACGAGCACATGTGTAACTAAACGCGTGGTAGTCGCTTTTTTTCTAAGGAACGTTTCTAGAAATACTAGTCCTCCTCAAATACCCCTGCGGTGTATTTAAAGTAAAAGTTCAAAATAGCAGACAACGATCTCAATTACATTGGTTGATTTATTTTAAGAAAAAATTAATTGAGTCTAACTAACAATTCTGTTATTGAGTTGCTAAATCCAATTATTATAATTATTAATTTCCGTGTTATCTTTGATTAACTATAATAATTAAATCAATTAATTACTTATTGATTAATCAATTAATTTTTTGATTCATTCAAATAAATACTTCGTTAAATTTTACATATATTTCTAATTAAATTTTAATTGAACAAAAATTTCTCTCTTTAATTTTTTTTACAATTCCGATAACTTGTACTATCATTTTAGTGAAGTCTATATTCTTTGAATCATTTTGATTTTTTTCCTGTGGATGGTTTCAGCTTTCAACACTTTTTAACATCACCCCTACATAATGTTTGAAGCAATTCAGCCACCGCAAATACGATAAATTGTCGAAACAAGGCTAAATCAACAACACACAGATAAAAATAGACTAGAATTATGTTCAATAACACCATGTCATTGAAAAATATATGAATTTCAATAACATTTGTGTCATGTCAACATTTTTTTAATATATATATTTTTTGTTTTGAAATAATTTTGTTTGAATACCGGAATTTTTTTTATCAAAAACGAAACTTATATTTTTCTGTGTATTAAGAAGATTACTGAGATACTAGTGAAGTCCTTCAAAGGAGCTAGTCTACGTCCACAAAGGAAATACACCCAAGATATGTATATCTTGAATGGTAACGGAAATTTTAATGATTGTGAAGTATGTTAGTAGATTACTTAGCGGAGCTCACATTAAAAAATTATCGATATACTAAGCCGACTAACACAAGAGACTTCGGAAAATGTAGTAAAAGTATAAAAACCACGAAACTCCTCTACTGGAAGCCCTTAACATCATGATGTCAGTTCAACCATCCGTACAGTAAAAATTTTTCTTTGTCTTTTCAATACTTCTTTCTAATAAAACAAACACAGGGGAACAAAATGGACATTTTGGTATGGTGCAGCGAAAATTATAATTGATAAAACATATATGGGTCATGTCATGTTCAAAAGTACCTTAATTTTTGATTATTTCGAACGTGTTTGCTTTGTGAATCCAAATTGATTATTAGGCTAAGGTTCGTAACGTTATATTCAGAAAGAATTGGGCATGATTAATATTCCAAGGAACAGGGGAAAAATTAACATCAACTTAATTTTTCAACGTACCCAGCAGAACAGAGTAGCGCCACTTTGGGAAGCCGCTAGACTTCCATCGTCAGTGCTCATGTGTATTTGCTTATCATCACTTGTCAGGTGGCTCTGTTGAATGTGATTTTAATTCTTATATATACAACATTTTCGTGAAAATTTAATACGAGAATTAAATCAATCTCAAGCTGATATTAAAGTGCACTTTCCCAGTGTGGCCATCGGTTTATTTTTCTTCATTCCCATTTTTCTGATTTTTTTGTTCTACTCAAGACAAACTTTTTATATAACGTTACGAACCTTGGCCCAATAATCAATTTGGATTCACAAAGCAAATACGTTCAAAAAAATCACATTAATAAACAATTAGCTACTGGCTTCAGCTTTTTACATGTTTACATGTTCATATATACTTAAGTATAAAATCAAACCAAAAAAGTTTGTCTTGAGTAGAACAAAAAAATCAGAAAAATGGGAATGAAGAAAAATAAACCGATGGCAACGCTGGCAAAGTGCACTTGAGAGTGATTTAATTCTCGTATTAAATTTTCACGAAAAAGTTGTATATATAAGAATTAAAATCACATTCAACAGAGTCACCTGACAAGTGGTGATAAGCAAATACACGTGAGCACTGACGATGGAAGTGTAGCGGCTTCCGAAAGTGGTGCTACTCTGTTCTCCTGTGTACGTTGAAAAATTAAGTTGATGTTAATTTTTCCTTTGTTCCTTGAAATATTAATCATGCCCAATTCTTTCTGAATATAACGTTACGAACCTTAGCCTAATAATCAATTTGGACCTTAATTTTTTTTGGTCAGCGTTCGTTTTTAAAATATCACGATTTTTTTTAATCACTCTGTCTCTTTTTGCTTCTGCTATTTTAATATGTTAATCAAATGTAAGATTTATACATTTGATTAACAATTTAAAATATTTTCACCAAGCACATAAGTACATAATATTTACTACAATAAACACACTTTTATGAAAAAATATCTAACATATTTAAAATGTCCTGAAGTAAGAATAATAAAGTAACACAAAAATGAGCTCTAAATGTCCTTAAAATACCACTAAAAATACTCTTAAAAATGGGATATATCACGTTAATATGAAATTCGCGATATTTGGAAAACTGCAAATGTGGGAATGTTTTGCTGTATTTGGGCTCAGAATGCCAATGAATATTAAAAAATAAGAAGAATAATATAATTACTTAAAAAAAATCATTTGTATCCTTAGGATATACAAAATACACTCAAATTTCGAGCCAATCTCTAAATAATTCGCTACATTTTGAACTAATTTCTTATTTCAATTGAAAAATCTGTTAACTGTAAGGCCTTGTGCATGGTGTGTACATTTTTTTGTGGGAATTTTTGTGATACACGCTTTTATTAAGGTTAAAACCAAAACAGATAAATTTCAACATTAGTGAAGATCAGAAAGATATCCCTCAGCAACCACCGGAATTATTATACTCAAAAGAAACATATGTTTGCGTAGACTAGTTTCTTGCCACAAATTCTCATTTTAAGGTATAACACTCAAAATTTAGATGAAAACCGCCAAAAAATATGGTATACATATAAAGTAAATTAAAAAAATGCGATATTTCGCAAACGCGAGCTAACTGAAAAAAACTAGTATGTACAAGAAAGTAATGAGGGTTCAACCAACGACACGTACAAAACGGAGGTCAAATTTAGGGCACCAAAAAGTGTGTTCCACTGTGTAATTAAATTGAAAAATTAAATTGGATGAACTTAAGCCAGAAGAATTAAATATATTTAAAATTATTATTTTAAGAACTTAAATGAAGTAAACAAAGTAGAACGAGATAAAAATTTAACAAATGAACTCACTCCTTAGATTCGCTGCCTTTGAACAAATTAAAAAAAAGTTAAAATTCTGACGTGTGATCTTGTGTTGATCACTAATGATTTATATATAAAAGTGATGAGAATTTTAATGCATGAAAATGCACATGTTTGGTTGGGCATGAACGACTTTTATTGGCTTTTAACTTCATTTCATTCATTAATTTGATTGCTTTATGTCGAAATGATTTTACAGCATGTTAATGTGGTTGCTTGAGTTGTGCCATCTGAATGAATTTAAATTTCTGTCTTTTTTCTCAGTTTTGAATTTTTATGAATGATGGAAATGAAAATTGGTTTATGCATTCTGTGCGCAGTGAATTGAGTTATTGTAAACATTCACTTGTTAGACATTATGTCGACAATATTTTCCAAGAACGATTAATTCAAAGGTGTTTAATTTTTCAGTTTATGTTCTGTTCTCGTCCCATCTTGTTAAAGTGAACTGCAACAGTTGATTTCCTCTACATGCATACATATATTTAGATTTTAAAGAATTTATAGTTTTTTATAAAGATTTTTTTCATACTCTTATGCAAACTATATTTATGTTTCTAATTTGATAAATAAAATAAGAAAATAAAATGGAAAAAGATAAACTTTTGGTTTCCTATAAGTTGGTTAATTACAGCAAATTGTATAAACAATTAGCCTGAAATTAGCAGAAATAAAGGAATTGAATCGTTGGTTTTAATGTGCTCATTTCTTAGAAATTTTTAATGAATTTGTTTAAATCTTTTGCGTAGTTTTTGGTTTCTTCTTCCGTTTGCTGATGTTAATAAAAGTTTAAAAACATGTTATTAAGGTTTTTTTTCATCGTAAATTATTTTTTATTGCAAATTAATAAATAGCAATAATTACACCGGTAAACAAAAATTACCTAATGAATGGATGAATTTGTACATTTCGTTAGCAGAAATGAAAAATCACGTGCATTTTTTTTTAATTTTATAGGAGAGAGGCGAAACTAAATGAAGTGAATGAGGGATTGTCTAGACAGAAAAAAATTGTAGTTATTATTAAATAAAACACTCGTGGAAGTTCTTATATAGTTTAGTGTGTATTTAATAAAAGTTAATAACGGAGTAAGCAAGAAAAGATAAGTCGATATACTATATATATACATAAGAAATATGCGTGTAAGTTAATTGCTGAATATATTTGCGAATACAAATATGACACGTCATCAGCAATGAATATGTAGATCAAAGTATAATGTAAATAATAAGTGATGTCAATTAAACAATGTGATTTCTCAACACTCTCACTCATTGTTTAATTTTGACATTCCTAAAAATGTTATATTGATGTTAAAACGTCGAGGTGTCAAAGGTTTTGTAAAAATGTCTGCATATTGTAGATCAGTTTTTACAAAGTTAACTTCAACCGTTTTATTCTTTTGAAGTTCTCTCATGAACTTCAATCTAATGTCAATATGCTTTGTGCTATGATGAAGCTCAGGATTTCCGATGAGTCGTATAGCACCTTGATTATCCACATTTAAAACGGTTGGAGAGGATTGATGATAGCCAATGTCGCTTAATAATTGTCTGAGCCATATTGCCTCCTTGGCACCTTCGCAAGCCGCCATGCATGCGGCTTCAGTTGTGGATAATGCAACAGTCTTTTGACGGTGACTTCTCCATGTGATGGCACTGTTGTTCATCAGGAAAACATACCCTGTGGTTGATCTTCTAGTATCAATGTTGCGAGCAAAATCAGCGTCTGTATAACCCACCAAATTGACTGAATCTTCTATCTTATACTCGATACAGTAATCAGATGTTGCTTTGAGGTATCGAAATATACGCTTTAATGCCATAACATGGCACCTTTTAGGATTTTCAGTATATTTACTTGCCTCACCAACTGCATAAGAAATGTCCGGTCTAGATACTATAGCAGCAAACATAAGCGAACCAACGGCTTGTCGAAATGGAAAGTTCACTTCACTTTCAGTACTTGATTTAGACAGATATGTATTGACATCGGCAGGCGTTGAAATTGGACTTGCATTTTCCATATTGAATTTTGCAATAATTTTATTAATATACATATGCTGATTGATTTTGATACTTTTCTTTGATCTGTCGCGATGAATTTCTAATCCAACATAGTAGTTATGTTCACCAAAAGTAATTTGAAAATTTTCCGCGAGCTTACTAATAAAAGATTCAATGACTGTTTTGCTAGGTGAGACAATTAAGCCATCATCAACGTTTAATAGCAGTATTATTTTGTTGTTGTCAATACTCCCAGAGAATACGCATGGATCAGCGTTTGATTGATTAAAATTAAAACTCTTTAAGAAATCAACAAATTTAAAATTCCAGTTGCGTGAGGCTTGTTTCAGGCCATAAAGACCCTTTTTTAATCGGAGAACATAATTTTTATCGCTTTCTACTTTAATGCCTTTTGGGATTTCCATAAATAGTTCTTCATCAAGATCTCCGTACAAAAAGGCTGTTCGAACTGCATCATTTCTAAGTCTTCTGCAGCTGTTAAAGACAAAATGGCTCTCACCGAATCATATCTTACAACGGGAGAGTAAGTTTCTTTATAGTCTATCCCTGCCTTTTGGGAGTAGCCCTTTGCAACTAATCGTGCCTTGAAAACGGGGTTATTGTTGGCTGGATTTTATTTTACTTTAAACACCCACTTGCATCCAACAATATTTTTGTTGTTGAGTTGTGGTACTACTTCCCAGGTGTTGTTAGCCTTGAGTGAATTAAGCTCATCATTAATTGCAGAAATCCAATTTTCAGCATCTTCTGAATTTACGGCTTCTTGATATGATTCAGGCTCTGGAATGGTTGCTATGCAGCCCATATGGTCAAAAGCAAATCTCTGAGGTGGTATTATTTCTGATTGTAAATCATATCTCTTACCTCCTGGTTGTTCGGCTATGGAATCTGTCTTAGTTGACGTAGTATCTTTAATATTTGAAGATTCTGCTTTTGCTGATATTGGTGTACTGGAGGCTTGTTGTTTAAAAGAATCTATGCCATAATCGTTGTCTTCCAATTCACTTGTTGTTTCATCTGTTTCATCTTCATTTTTATTAGAAAGCGGCATTAATTTAGTTGGCTGTTCATTAAACGCAACGTCGCAGCTTATAATTATTTTTCTGGATTCTTTATCATACAGACGAAAGTTCTTATTTGTAGATTCGTAGCCAACTAAAAACATTTTTTTAGCCTTAGCGTCCCACTTCTTTCGTCCAGTCTGTTTCGGCTGATAAACCATACACACAGTGCCAAAAACTTTGATGTGACTTAAATTTGGCTTCTGACCAAACCAGCGTTCGTATGGTGTGTTGGATTGATTCACTGACGTTGTTGATCTATTTAGTATGTATACTGCAGCTCTGACTGCTTCGGGCCATAGAAATTTTTCTAATCCACTCGCTAGCAACATCGTACGTGCTGACTCTTGTACTGTCCTGTTATCCCGTTCAATAAAGCCATTTTGTTCAGGGGTGTAAGGCGATATCTTTTCTAGTGTAATTCCATTAGAGGACAAAAGATTCAAAACGTCTTTATTTATGAACTCCTTGCCGTTGTCGCACCGTATATATTTTACTCGCTCACCAGACATGTTGCGTACCAAACAAATAAAGCATTTGAGTTTTTCATATACTTCAGATTTATTTAATAAAAAATAAACATACCTGAAGTTTGTGCTCTCATCCTTCAGCAACATGAAATAGCGAGCTCCGCCAATACCTGCTACACTCATAGGGCCACATAAGTCCATATGTATAAATTCACATTTAGCTGCACTACGTTTAGTTAGAGATTGATGAGTTGAACGATGCATTTTTCCCCGTTTGCAGTCTTCACAAAAAAAATCTGACTTCTCAGAAAAATTTATTCCATCTGCAATATTTTTATGACACATGTTTTTTATTGTTGCTGTATTTATGTGTCCAAGCCGACAGTGCCACTGTTGGAGAGAGTCTAATTTTGCCAAATTCGCCGTTTGATTATTTTGATCATTCGGAATTGATTTTTCAAATCTCTTACACCTGCTGCTAAAATGTTCTGCTTTTTGTCTTTCAAAAAACATGAATTTGCTTCAATTAACATTGTAAACCCTTTTGATGTAGCTGAACCAGTAGAAAAGAGATTTTTCTTTAATTGTGGAACATATTAAACATTTGTAAGAGTACGCGGACACCATTTGTTGTTTACTAGAGCATTAATGTGGATGGTACCAAAACCAGCTATTCGCAATCTCTCATTCTTTGCAATATAAACAAAGCGATCTTTGTTAATCATATGTAGATCAGTAAACCATTCTCTGTGTGGTGTCATATGCTCTGTAGCACCGGAGTCTGCTATCCATATATTTTCATCTGGAGCCGAAATCACATCGTTTGTTGTTGCTATAAAAGCAACTTCATCTACATTTTTCTCTCTTTGCCTATTACCTTCGGCCTTCGCCCTTAGTTGCTTCTTCTTCATGCGGCACTCCCGCTCCCAGTGGCCAAATTTGTGACAGAAATTACATTTTGTTGTTTTCTTTCTTTCTGTAATCGATTTTTTGTATTTATCAGCTTTGGCATTAAATGCAGCTTCAGTAACTTCAGTTTCGCAATTCTTTTTATGCTGGTCTTCTTCTAATTGTAGTTGTGCCATTAAATTTTCAAGTGTTCTGCCCTCTTTTATGTTATACCACACTGTCTTGAAATTTTGGTACTTTGGTGTTAGGCTACTTATTATTCGTACCATTTTAATTTTATCGGATAGCTTTTCACCTTGTGCTTCGATTTCAGTCGCCAGTGAAGACACCTTTGAGACGTATGCTGCAACTGATTCATCCTCTTGCATCTTGAGTGAAAAATACTCTTCGTAAAGGCACATTATTTTTACTTCGCTCTGTTTGTCATGTATATTCTCTAATTTTGAGTAAACTTCATGGGACGTTGTGCATGACAATATGTGATTTGCCTGTTCCTTTTCAATAGAGGAAATTAAGATTCCCATGGCTTTGCCATCACGCTTCACCCACAGATCCTGCAACTCTTGGGAGGCAGAGTCATTAAAAACTACCTTACCCTGTGCTATACCTAGCAAACCCTGGCCTTTTAAGACCGCATCGACATTGAACTTCCATAGACGATAATTGCTGTTGTTCAGTCGGTGGAATATGTGGATGGTATCATCAGTCATAGTTGTGGCACTTAAAAACAAACCCTTTTTTTCTTTAAAAATTGTATTTAATGAGAATACCACTGGGCCCATAACCTATTAAATAAAACACTCGTGGAAGTTCTTATATAGTTCAGTGTGTATTTAATAAAAGTTAATAACGGAGTAAGCAAGAAAAGATAAGTCGATATACTATATATACATAAGAAATATGCGTGTAAGTTAATTGCTGAATATATTTGCGAATACAAATATGACACGTCATCAGCAAAGTATAATGTAAATAATAAGTGATGTCAGTTAAACAATGTGATTTCTCAACAGTTATGAAAAATACTTTTTGCATTTGACTAGAGTTTTTCTTTTCCCGGACTTTTTCACTTCCCGGGAAAGCGGGATTAATTGCTCTATTTCCCGGGAATTCCCGCCCAATACAAAACGATACAATATATCATTTAATTTATTTGAACAAAAAACAAATACTAATTCATGAGATCTATTAAATAAGTTTATTAATGGATTAAAAGCAAAAATATAATTTCAGTTCTCTACAGAGTAATTCCAAATGATATCACCAAATATGCAAGTTGCTTTTGAATTTTAATTAAAAAAAATAATGTGAGTCCGATCACAGGGGAGATGTGTAAGCATCTAGTAATGAAACATTTCACCTTCTACCGAAACATTCTTCTCATCATTCACCCGTTTCAACTTCGGTAAATCGGGCTTCATCCGCTTCGTTTTCACCCTCGTACCTTCCTCCACACCCGACAAATCGCTCAAACCGATGAGCTTCGCATCAGACACATCTGACTCACTCCCACCAGGCATATCGCACTTCCGCTTCCCCGCAGACATAAATAATAGTATTATTTATCCACCAGCAAAAAATAATATACCCGTACAAAATAGTTGGAATTACCGCAGTTAAACAGCAAAATAACCAACAGTCAAAGACAAACGCAGTCAATGAACCGTCAGCCAAATATCGCACCAAGTTCAGCAACAAATTCGGTAAAACCGAAAAACCGGTTTTTTCAAAAAAAAAACCCGGGTTCAAACACCGAGACGAACCGGGTCTAAATCCCGAAAAACTGGATCCAAAATCCCCTAAATCCGAGAAGTTCCCGGCAAAAATCAAAAACGGCAACGCCGAAATACTCACTCAATTCAAAACACGGCAACACAGCACCAACCAAGAAACGTACGACCTTACTGCCGGAGTTTGACCTTGAGACTCCCTCTGCCAGCGGAGTCTCAAAAAATTAAACACACTATATATACACACGCAATGTGTATATAAAATGAATGTATATATCGACACGAAAATTCAAAATCGATCCCAAAATACAATCGCACAATATCACAGGAATTCGCAACCCGATTTGAAAATTTTTTATCATCTCTAAAAGAGGACAGTCCAATCTACCGATAGCCACAAAAATTACAAATGAAACTTGAAAATCACTTCCGAAAAATCTTACCTATAGATTTTACTAATAGATTTTACAAAGAGGGACATGTGGTAGACCGAAGTCCAACCAGGCACTAGCACTAGTCGAGCATCAGTCCTTTAACCAAACCTCTCCCAGCGATTTTGGTAGCAACCACAGCCACCACGTGATTAGCTCCCGAAGGAAACCTCACCAAACAACCAGACACAGAATCATCCTTCCTGCAGAGGAAAAGACGAAGGCCGCCAGCGACATCATCCGAGATGATGTCGCTTAACGGCGAGCATCATCTCTTTAACCCTCTGGAAGGCTAGTCATCTGTGGGGCCACTGGTTCCCGTGGTTACTGGTCAAGCCTCGAAAGAAAACCCCTAGAGGTTAACTTTCTATCGACTTTGGTCTTGAGAGAGACCCTAGGTGCCTGCTCACCTCCTTACTGACTAGCGTAGGCAAGCCTACTTCCTTATATAAACATGTGCACGCATCGTTACTCGGCTGCAAGAGATTGGGTAGTAACACATAAGTTTTATGGGTAATTGGCCTAAGCTAATGTCAGCAAAAACCAAATTACTCTATTCCCAGGAAGCACATCACCAAGGTGTGAGTAATCAAAAAGATGCATGAACCGTACCCCCCGAGGGGAGTAGATAGGGACAGAAGGAATCTTGTTAATCCGTGAATGATGAAACTACTACTACTATTGCGCACTAGATGGTGTTAGTGTATTTCTATGCAGCTGTTAAGTTTCTCTCTACTTCTTGTTGTCCGTATGATTACACTAATACACTCATACACAGCTCACACCGCATTATTAAAATCTTACTCAAAATTTGTGATTGTACTGTGAAAAAGATTTTTACCCCCTAGCGTATAGATGTTTACAAATCAAAAATGTAATATTTTATTGTATAACTTTTTATTTTATTTTTTAGCGCTTTCACACAATTTTTTATAATTGGTCTAGCTTTTTAAGCATACAAGATATTGAAATGATTTATGATTTATTATATAGTCATGAGCATTTCAAACTCAACAGAAATAATTAAGGGAGGAAAAGTGGATACAGTTTTTACTTATTTATTTTTTATATTATTTCCCCGGATTTGTTTCCCGGAAAATGTGCGGGATCCTGGGAATTTTTTCCAAGGAAATCCCGAATGAAAAACACTACAGCTGACTAATTTGTATTTGTCGCAAATGAAAATTGTATTCAAATGGTATTGCATTTAGCACAAACGGTTGCGCCGAATATGTTGCATGTACACACAGAAAAATAAAGCAATGTAAAATCAACATGACGCAATTGTGATTGAAAATGATATTAAATTTACAAGAAATAATTTGTCGTTTAAGTGTGTTAGTACTTATTTGCTTTGTTCATTGCTACAATTCACTGTTGTGCTTAGTTGTCTGTTTTGTTGTTGTTTATTCTTACATGTGTCGGCTATGTAGACGACAAAAACAAATTACCAGCGAAAATTTACTGCTGCTGGTATAAAATTACCATTGTTTCATATTCATTTTAAATGAAATATTATTAATCTAACCTTAAATCTCTTTGATTTAAAAATTTTTACTGTTATAACAATTTTGTTACAAACGTTACAATTAATTTTAAACCAACATGACTATAACTTAAATTTTTATTTTAAATAATCGTTTAAATCATGTTGAATTAAAATGAAATTCATTTTACATATGATGGTTAGTGCATAGCAAAAGTAAAGTTTTAAGCTGTTGTGGCTGCAGTGGTTGGCGCGCGGACTGTCATGCAAGTGGCACGAGTTCAAATCTTGGCTGGGGTAGCCAACTACAACACAAAGTTTTGTGATGCCTATGCTAATAACCATCAAGTAAGTAATATAATTAATAAAATAGCTGCATTAAAGTCGTGTTTTTTCAGCTTAATATAGCTATATATAGAATCATGTTGACTGATTCTTAGTGCTATTTCGATATAAGATTCACGTTGTTTCAACTTGAAATAACTTTTGATTCGACATGATTCTTCGTCTTGTTGCAATATCAAATTCGCGTTGTTTCAAATCGAAAAAACTTTGATTCAACATGCTTTTACGTATTATTTCAGTATTGACTTCATTTTGTTTAACTGTACTGCAATATTAAATCAACATGAAATATAGTTAATTCAAATAAATAAATAAATAAATGTGCCTTCAAGATGATTGTAAATCATGTTGAATTTACATGAAGCGTCTATGAAAAAATATTAAATTAAGCTGGTTTTCGACGATTTTACAATGAAATATTTCTGTGTGTATCGCAACAGTGAAATTGCAGTTGACAAATATCAAGAGCAGAAACATTTGCATTTGAAAAATTGCCAGTGGTTCTAGAGTTTCCAGTTCCCAATCCTCCAATTGGTGCTTGTCCTATTCGATATATCTTCTGTGGAATAACTCTTCACAGTCCTTCCGAATATGCTCTGTAGTTTCATCATCATAATCACAGAATCTGCACAAGCTGTTACTATCAATGCTAAGTCTGTTGATGTGTTTTCTCAGTCTGCAATGCTCTGTAAGGAAACCTGTGAGCTTTCTCAGATTGTTTTTACTCAGGGACATGAGAGCTATGAAATGATTTCGGTTATACGTCCGAATCATTAGCTTTGCATGACTCAATCCATGGAGATTGAACCAAAGGTGTCCCCTAGTACTCTTGGTCTCCCTCGTTATATCTTCCGGATTTTATCTAATCCAAGTTCGCAAAACGGTTCTGGTCCGACCATGGGTGTACTAGCTCCCCTTCTGGACATTTTGTCTGCTGATTTAGCTTAATGCGGCACTCCCAAGCTAATTTAGAGGTAAACTCATATGAGCTGAGTGCTTTGATGGCAGCCTGACTATCGGTTCAGATGGTTATTTCTCTCCCTCGGTAGCCCCTGTCAAATTTAAATTCTGCATGTCTTTCAATGGCATAAACTTCCGATTGAAAAATGATAGGAGCTTTTCCCAAGTATTCGTAGTAGCTAGTCCTTGGTCTTACGACGCCCACACCAGAACCTGACGGTTGAAAGGTTCCGATAGCCCATTCTATGCGCTATTCGGTGCATAGTTTCCGTGCAACGTCCCAGGATTCTTTGTTCCCTCTAAGTCCTTCAGATGGTTCTGGTGTCAGTCCCTCTATACTTCCCGGGAAATGAGTCAAGAGTAGCAGCAGCGCCCTCTCTATTTCATTCCTAGTGTAGATTCTATCTGCCCTTTTGAGTGTTACTGATGAATCCACATGTGGTGGGGAAAACAGCTTGCGCGTTTTCCACCCGAGGTCTGAGAGCTCCTTACTCCACCATTGTGCCTCTTTATTTCCCTTACTTGGAGGTTACACGTTCAAGTTTTGATTCAATTTTTGTTTCAAGTTTCAATACATTCACACTTTTTTACTAACACACTCACATAGTTGGAAATTGACTACCAACTTGATTTCAATTTTGGTTTCAAGATTTGTTTCAATTTTTCGTTCAATTTAAACAGCTGATCTCTATTATTGTAAGTAAATTACAGAAAGACTCGGCTATAACGAACTTTGTGCAAACAGCAAAAAAAAAACGCTCTATGACAAGTTCGTAATAAGCGTAGTTCGATACTAACGAGGACTCGTTAACTACGAATTCGATATTACGAATTATTTTTGTATTAAAATGGCAACCGAAACGTCGGCACTTTAGACTTAGATCGCTACAACCGAGAAATCGTTATGACCAAGTTTTACTGTTTCGTTGTTGATTCCTTGACGACGGCATCTTGAAAACAAAATTGAATATCAAGTTGCTTGCAGCCTACGTCACAGCATCAATTTAAAGTAGTTGTAACAAGCAATATGTGTGATAAACCTGAAAGCAATTTCTTGAACGTGTAACTGCAGAGTTAGATGAGATAAGGGGGCAGCTAGATTCACAAGCTCCAACGATTACCCCCATAACCTTGTCCAATAGATTCTCTAGCTCTAACTGATGCCTTGGTGCCCTGTTAACGCTATCCTCCAGGTTGACCGTTAGGTGTTCCCTATACAGATGCCAGTCGGTCTTTTTCGGATTCCTGGATGGAGGTGACGGTTCAGCATTCCCATCTATATCGAATCTTATAATTCTATGATCCGACATTGATGGTTCATCCGAAACACTCACCAATTAGGCGCTACCTATCGTCAAATCCAGAACCTACTCTTTTGCCCCAGTTACAAAAGTGGGGGTGTTCCCTACATTGAAGCTTTCTAGACTATTACTACATAGGAACTCTAAAAGACACTCACCTCTGTTGTTGATGTTGCTGCTCCCCCACATGGTGTGGTGAGAATTAGCATCGCACCCAATAAGCAGCGGTAAGCTGTTTCTGCTGCAATGTTCGACAAGGCGGTGCAGGTCTGATGGTGGCACGCCTATATCTCCCGCCATGTAAGTTGACACTACCTCCGATGAGTACCGCCTATGCACAATCTTACGATTATCGGCACCATATCTCGTGACATAAACTCTGAAAGTAGAAGATAGTTAGTGTTTTTCTTTATCGGTATACATGCTCTTGGATGATCTGCTCTAAGATCGTATCCATATGTCAGCATTACAACTACATACGTGTCATTGTAATCGTAGTTAGGCATATAATGATTACTCTTAGTTGATGAAATTCAATTACATTTTTGTGAAAATAATTTTTTTTTTAAACTAACTTTTTTAATGTTTGGTAATCCAAAAGTTATTCGTAGTTAAAGTTAAGGTAAAAACAAAACTTTAACTATGAATAACTTTTGAACGAGTGAATTTAGCTAAAAATGCTGCCAAACTTTTTTTGTAGAGAATTTAATTTTTTAAGAATATTTATTAGCTGTTTTTCGGAAACAAAATTGTACATGAATTACAAAATTCCAAAATTTAAAAATCATATTGTAAATTAATATAAAGGTTGGGGCACGTGAGGCGCGGATACAAGCGGGGGGACGGGATATTTCCCCCGAAAACGAGTAAATTTCTATAGAGTTTCTAAAAGAAGTTTTGCAAAATAGTATGTTTCACTTAGAATTTCCCCCACCCCAAAATCTCAAGCTGGATCCGCGCCTGGGGCATGGTTATAAGAAAACGGTTCATCTGACAAAAAATTTCACTAGGACGTTTTCCATAGAGCATTTAATTTCCTTCAAGATATGTTCAGGTCAATTCCGTTTGGATAGACGGTTTGGGAGTTAAAGGGCAAAAACCTGCATAGACAAAAAAATCTAAAATTTCGATGATAGACCTCTAAATATTAATATTAAGCGCTTAAATTCTGACAGTAATTCTTTTTTGTCATCCCAAATAATATTTTCGATATACTTGAAAATACCAAAAGTCGATTTTTTTTTGGCCCACTAGCCCCCATTAACACAAAGCTCAGTTATGTTGATTTTAACTTTAAGTTTATTAACTTTCAGTTTGCCTAAACTTAAATTTTAACTGAAAGTTAACAATTTTCGAAAACAATAAAAAAAATTGAGTTAGCTTGTATCATCATCTTATTTGATTGCCTGCAATAAACAATTTTTGGGAAATGCAAAAATTTTAGCAATTTATATAAATAATATCATGGTTCAACAGCATCTGCGTAAGACCGCTGCACAAAGAAGTGCTGTATTCGCCTAAGAAGCTTTGAATTTGTTATTATTGTTGAAAATTTATATTAAATATTTTCAAAATAACAAAAAATTAGTTTATTTTCAAATGTCAATAATTTCTTTAGTGAAGAACTTAAACTCAAAAAAGGTTCCAGTTAAATTTAATTGAAATTGAATAGGTAACGCCCCTCTTCACAATGTATGATTAAGAGTTAACGCGGAGTTTAACGGCAAGTTTGTATGGCGAAGTTTCCGTTAAAGTCCATGATAGCTCTTAATCGTACATTGTGAAAAGGGCCGTAAATCTGCTTGCCGTTAATGAAATTTTATTTATCAAGATCTAAATTTTGAGTTTAGTGTTAGCTGCAGGTTGAAATTTTTATTGTTAACGGCCCTAAGTAAATATAGAGTATGTACTTGTTTAAACTGACAGTTTTAAATATAAAATTCATTATATAATTTTTTTCTTTATAAACTACAAAAGCAGTAACTTTGGCGCCCCAGTGCCACTGCTAAACCATTTTCTACAGTTTCTAGCGCCATGTAAAACAACTACACTCAACAAGAAAAACTAAACATAACAAACATACCAGCTACCGATTAATTCAAGATAAAGTGCAGCTAAAGTACAGATATGCTAGCAACAAGGAAACAAGATAAGCAAAAAGAAAACTAATCTATTGCTGCTCAATTTTATAGTTTCAAACGAATCCGATTACAATTCCTAGGAAAAATACATCCATTCAGAAGAAATTTTCAAACAATTTGTTCATCTTTCACATTTCTGTACAATACTTCTGTTTTATGGATCCCTAAGCAATTGACCGAATTCACACAGCTATCAACGGAGAAGGAGTTAAATTATTTTTCTGTGAGTGAGTGTCTGAATGTGCCTGTGTGCCCAATTGTCTGTTTGTGTATATGTATGGATGAGGAAATTAAAGGGGACTAAAGTAAATATTTTGTTTACAAGATGAATTTTAAGCTGCCACAGCAAATGCAACAAGAGAAAGAGGAAACAAACAAATAAACAGCAATAAAAACAAAAATATATCTAAGAAAAGCAAAAAACTACCAAATTAAATGATTGGATTTCATAAAAATAAATATATATCTCAATTCTCAACTAGTTATTTAAAACTTGTAAAAAGAAACCAATTAATGCTTCAATTTTTCATAGCACTATTTTGACTGTTTAAAACATCCTTCTTTCAGCAACTCATTTAAAGTTTATTTAATTATTATGTTTGAATAAAATTTATAATTCTACACCTGCATGAACATAAAGATGTTAATAATTTAGTTTTAGGTTTTCAGAAACGGAATATTGAACTGTTTTCAGCTCCATGAATACATTTAGGTGTAGTTAAAGTTAGTTTTGAATTGTGTATTAAGAATGAAAATGCGTGTTTTAGTTAATGTAATAATTTTAAAACTGCTAGGAAAATTTAAACTGCAATTCGAATTGTAAATGTTTCATCTAAATTCAAAAATATATTTAGTTAATATAACCAATTAAGTTGTTTATACGACTAACCCCCATTAACAAAAAGCCCAGTTATGTTGATTTTAGCTTTGCGTTTGCCTGAACTTAAATTTCAACTGAAAGTTAACAATTTTCGTTAACAATACAAAAATTGAGTTAGCTTGTGCTATCAACTTTTTTGATTGCCTGAAATAACTATTTTTGGGAAATGCAAACTTTTTAGCAGTTTATATCAGTAATATCGTGGTGCACCAGCATCTGATTACGAACGCTGCACAATGAAGTGCTGCATTCGCCTAGAAAGCTTTGAATTTGTTATTGTTCTTGAAAATTTATGTTAAATATTTTCAGAATAACAAAAAATTTATTTATTTTCTAATATCAATAATTTCTTCAGTTAAGAACTTAAATTTAAAAAAGGTTCCAGTTAAATTTAATTGAAATTGAATAGGTAAATCTGCGTTGTATTAATGAAACTAATGAAAAAATTTACCACCATGATATCACCATTAACTAGGAATAACTCCAGCAAATTATTTTGCTGTAAATTATTAAGTTTTTACAATTTTTGCAAAACACGCTTGCTGTCCCCTTCGTTAATACACAAATAATAATAAAAACGTAGCCCAGGATTGAGGAACTTAAATATATATTTACGAAATATTTTAATTTCCGGAATCCATTGGTTTTTATATGAGCAAAATGAATCATTGTATCATTGAGTGTTGTGTTTTTCTTCCGACGGGGTTTGTTTGAATTTAGAACGATTTTCAGTCATCCCACGTCAAATTTGGTTGATAAACAGACCGGTTTCGGATATATTCCATTTTCAGTGTTCTATTGAAATTTGACGCATTCATTGAATCATTCTTTATTTTAAACTGAGCTTTATTTTAAAGCAGTTTCACAAACAAAACAATTTCTAAACAAATTAGATAATAAGGCAAAAACTTAACAAATAACAAAACAAAAAGATTCAAATTAAATTCGGTAAAAAGAGCAATGGTGCAGTTCACACCTCATTCGGTAACTGTTTGCTCCTTATATTGGTAAAATTTCCTATATATTTTGTTGTCAAAAAATTTTTTTAATAAATTTTACAGGGACAAAGTGTATTAAAATTTTTAATAATTTAACGAGTAAACAGTTACCGGATGTTGCGTTAACTGCACCAATATTTTTTTTCCTAGCTTTAAGGAAACTTCGTATTTAAATATTATTTTTATACCGAGCAAAATGAAAGCATACAAATCATTAATAAAATCACTAATGAACTGCAATCAAAGTAGTTTTATTTTTGATAATTCATCAATGATTATAACACGTGGTTGCCAAGCGACGGAAGTGTTCCAATGAGCGATTAAAAGGTTGTCTAGCATAAATGTTGCTGACAAAGAGCAGTCTTATAAAATTAAATTCAGTCCTTTACTTCTTGGTATGCAATGAAAATTCTCTGCTCTTAGAAAATTTTTACTCTTATATTCCTTGTTGCAAATGGTTTTTTAAAACAGTAGATATATTAATTGTTTCATCTCACAATCGGTTTCTTATTTAAGTAACACAATTTACAGTAGTTGAGAAAAGCCTTTCGCCCTCGACAGAAGTTGCCATGATAGTGAAGAGCGCGTCGTATAAATTACCAATATTTTCGGTATTTTATCCTCTGTCTTCAAATAATGTCAGCTGCAGCGTGACCGTTTTGCGACTAAAGTGGCAATTTGCCACTTTTTCAACTGCCTTGCCACTTTTAGTGCCCTTTTTTTGCCACCTTTTGATATATTATGCCCCTTTTTTAAGACGTGATACTTTTTGTTTGAATAAAAAATATATCCATACAACAATATGCTTTTGAGTTCATTATTTATAAAGTCTTATGGAAAAGTAAACTATTTGGAAATAGTTTAAGAGTTTAGACATATATGTATTCATTATTGAACTAAAATTATTGATTCACTAACACGAACAAGAACATGTTATTAGAAATGTATATGAACAGCACACAGTTTTTAAGTACATACTTGTAAAATGATTTTCATTGAAATTTTTGAGTGAACGTTTGATTTATTTTTACTGAATCAGGTCCTAAGACAAAAATAATAACGTTTTGAAATGAAATACGTACGTAATTTGAAAAATTGCTTCGACGAATATTTATAATGAAAATAAAAAGCCATTTCCCCATATATCTTGGGTTTTCGCAAATAACCACGTATGTTACAACACACATTCTTTGTAGGAGAACCAAGGAACAATCTATTTAAAACGAAGGTAATTTTTTACATTCACACGAATATTAGTGCTAAAACTTCCTTTTCTTATACATAAAAGAACAAATTATTTTTGACCGATATCAACAAAGAGAGAATACTTCGAATCATTTAGTATTTTTTATGTTTGTTCCCCAAAAACTCCGCCATTTATAGGCCATATTGGTCCAGTATTTAAAATTCTGGGTGAACTCTGAGGGATTTTGACCATATTTGAGCACATCTTTCTTTGTCACTCATTGGAACTAAATGGAAACTGTAGTCAATGTTCCACACTATTCGAGGATATGTGTAAGTCTTATTTCCCAATTGTATTTGTGAACTATTTACAAAACCTTGAAAATTTACCTAAATCAATTTTTTGTGATCTCTGAGGGATTTTTTGGCAAAATCTGGGCACATCTGTTTTTGTCACTAATTTGGACCAAATAAAAATTGTACCCAAGAATCCATACTATGCGAGGAAATGTTCCATTTCTCAATTGTACTTGGGAATTTTTTTACAAAACTTTGAAAATTTAACTTAAGACAATTTTTGGTGATCTCTAAGAGATTTTGGGCATATTAAGGCACATACATATTTTGGAGTCAGGTATAACCACGTATGTTGGTATGTGTTGTATTTAATTGATTCGGCAGCAAGTGGCGTACTTCGTTGGTGCTGAAACTTTCTTTTTAGGAAAAAAAATCAAAATTGATTAAGTTTATTCCGAAGCCATTATATGCATTAGGTATTCATTAAATACAAGAATTTGGTTCAATTATTTAAATAAAAAAAGTTGCCCCTTTTTTTCGGAGAATCCCCTTTTTAGTGCCACTTTTTTTTCTCAAAATCCCCTTTTTGTGCCACTTTTTTAAAATTTTCAACGGTCACCCTGGTCAGCTGCTTTGTTAATAGCAGCGTTGAAAGTTTCCTCAAATGTCTTCTCTTTCAAAACGTCACTGTCGTCGGAAGCAGCGTGACCGTTTTGCGACTAAAGTGGCAATTTGCCACTTTTTCAACTGCCTTGCCACTTTTAGTGCCCCTTTTTTAAAATGACCTAAATCTGCCACCTTTTGTAATATTATGCTCCTTTTTGCTCCTTTTTATGAAATGATGCTTCTAGTTTTAATATAAGCTTTTTACGGCACGAAACTGTTTTTATAAAAAAAATCTCAAGACAAAAATTTGTTTTTGAGTCTATCATGTAAAGTCTTATGACAAAAACTATTTTGAAATAGTTTAAGAGTTTAGATCTATAGATATTCATTATTGTACTAAATTATTAAAAACTAACTCCCTAAAACACTAACAAGAACGTCTTGTTAAACATTTTTACGAAAAGCACGCAGTTTTAAATATTTTTAAAATGATTTTCATGCAAATTTTCGTGCCAGGTCATAATGTTCAGTGACATAATGTCCAAAGACATTACGCCACTGCAAAAATGTCGTAACATCCATAGACATTGTGACACTTTTAATAGTGCCATGGACTTGATGACATTATTAGTATGACCATTATGACACTTTGAAATGTGTCATAATATCCACACTTTTAAAAATTAAAACAAATTTAAATATACATATTTTTGACTATTCATTTTTACTTCTGCAATCGGTGACAAGTAATAGAAGATGAATTGACGTTATTGCATTTTTAAAAGTGAAATAAAATCACGAAAAATTTGAAAATAGCGGCAACAAAGCTTAAAGTATGTCGAATCGACATTGCCGATTCAAAAAAATATTTGGAAACTAATTAAAATGGTTGAGAAATTTTATTTTACTACAAAATACTTTTTGCGTACTGGCTTTCGGTCGGGCTGAAGTATTTTTTCTCCTCATATATTGAAAAGCGGCTTCGCGGAGTAAAGATCTCTGCATAGCCGGCTTTCGGCCGGGCTTAACAATTTTCTCCTCTCAGTATACTTTTCGATATACTTTACTAATGTGCTGTTTCCATTATGCAAACAAGCGACTTCAGCAAACAATTTTTATGGAAATTGCTAAAAAAAAAGTGAGTGCCTTTCACATAAATTTTATACAAACAATGCTTGTTTGCATTGTTCGTCTAAAATTTATATAAAAAGCACTCAGTTTTTTTTAATGAAAAACATCAAAATTGATTAATTTTATTTCCAAAGCATTATATGCCCTAGAAATTCATTAAATATTAGAATTTGGTTCAATTATTCCCTTTTCAATAAAGTTGCCCCTTTTTTCGAAGAATCCCCTTTTTGGTGCCACTTTTTCCCACAAAATCCCCTTTTTGTGCCACTTTTTAAAAATTGTCAACGGAAGTATTATCAAATCCGCACAAAAACATAAATGTGAAAATAAGGCCAAGCTCCAACCCAAAAATTTCGGCCGTAAAAAGTACTGAGATCAAAACAAGGACCAAGCTCTTGATAGGTACAATACCATCTCATTTCTAGGCAAACTGTAAGTGGGAAATGAAAATAAGCGATTTTCCCGGGAATTCCCGTCCCGGTAATTGTAACCCATTAAAAAAGTACTACCGACTACAAAAATGCCAAAAGCTTATGCTGGTATATTGATAATTATCATCAGATTTATTGGAAAGTTGCAAACAAATAAGAAATAATATAATTTTTGAGTCCGTATAAACGGAACCCCCTTAATATATGCAGATATTTACTTAAAAGAATTAATAATAGTATTTTAAATATCTTGTGTGTCTAAATGATAAAACAAGCAAAGAATCAATATTTAATTTATAATTAACTTTACAATGTTAAAAAATTTTGTTTTATTTTCTTCTTACAGTCACAAAACACACAAACGACTCTGAGGTAGTGTGACAGGCAGCAATACTAAGGAATGGATGATATTCTATTAAAAATGGTTTTTAAATATAAAAAAAAAAGAAGTGCCACTCGTCTACGCGTTTAAGTACAAACACATTTGGTTCACCACAAAAAAAAATCATCCCAGTGTGCGTCTTTTTGTCTGCCCTCTGTTACCTTAAGGGTCGCTCAGGCAACAAACGTACAACAACATCGATGTTCATCATTTTGAATTATATAAGTTTATTTGAACAGTGGCAACAGTAGCAAAACCCATTTATCATTTCTTTCACTGATGAATGCAGGGACTTCTTGTGAATACAGCCAATAAATACTCCCACAAACATTGTTCTTATTTCTTGTTGACGTGAGGATTTACAAGAGCTTTAAACGTTTGCCACTATGGGCAATTAACGAAAGCATACGAAAACATTTTGTTTGATCCTTTGTGTAAACAATGAAATATCCCAGACAAAAAAAAAGGAATACATCTTTAGACATACAGCCAACATAGACAGCTAGATACTTTGTGAAGCGGTGGTGGAAATTAGAAAAAAAGTTTTCCATTTGGCTATTTAATGCTCAAGTAGTTCTTTTGCGTTTACTTTGCACTTGGGTAGATATATAGCAATTCTTGGCAAAATGTTTAATTAGTAATGGTTTTCGTTCTTGGTTTGTGTTGGAAATGGCACGCATGTTACAAATTTGGGATTGATTTTTTATGAAAGAAGGACGTATACATTTATCTTTCAATAATGTTCTATTAAACAATTCAAAGCTTTCACAAATTTTGTAGTTTAATGATTAAGGGGTTTGTTTTATCGTTTGCTCTTTATAATAGCAGCCTAAGTCGAAATAAAAATTTATATTTATTGTTTTATAAACCTTTAAAACAAAACATAATTACATATTCCAGTGGTAGGCATATATATTTTGACAAATCAGCCGTTTTTCTTCTCTTTTTACTTCCAACCTTATGCAACGAAAAAAAGAAATTAAAACTATTTAAATTAGTACAAAATATTGTATATTATTGGATAACAAAAGTCTTTACACATTTCAAATGTGTTTTGTTAATTTATTTAGTTGAAAGAAGAAATAGAAGAGTTCAGTACCTATGTGACATAAGTATTTTGAAATATTTTTGCGTAGCATATTTAAAACACATGAGAATTGAGATACTAATTGATTAAATTAATTAAAAATATGTATTCCGAGCTTATCATTTAGAATTTTTTGAGTGTGGTTTGAACACCAGCCATGGAGCGTTGGAAAATAAATGCATCTTCCAGAGCAATATACATTCATTTAATATTCTTAAATATTAATGTTGATCCGTGAAACAGTCAACGGGAAACAAGTCTCCTAATCTATTATATGATATAAATCATTACTTATGATGGTCTCCGAAAAGTAGCATGTTCTTCAGTTCTACCCATGGCTGTGCTGAAAATTGATTTTATTTAAATTTGCCTCGGTTGTGTTAATCATTTTAACTTTTACCAGAACAGGCTCCAAAAATAGAGAAATATTTTGGATATTATTATAAATTCAAACGCATTAAAAAGTAAAAAATAATAGAAAAGCTTATAGTTGTCCGCGAGCCAACAAGCTGTGGGAGCCCCTGGTTTAGGGTATAAGATGTGTCTGCCACTTTTATCTAAAATAGCATGAGAAACATTTTTCTGAAACACGTTAACTCTCTAACTCCTCGCTTTATGAATAATATGGGTGGTTGACAAGAAAGTGAACCTCTATGTCTGAGGAAATTATAAAAACTTTGCCGAAATGAATGAGAGACTTCTATACGAATTCTGAAGAATTTTCAACAGAAATTCAAGAGTAATTTTCGAAATGTCTGGACAATGTCGGAAAAATGTCTGATAAAACATCAGTAAATTTTCCGATTTATCTGATACTTTTTAAGTCCTGTCGGATAAGCGTCGAAGTTAAAATTAGAAATATATCAGGAATGTCGTATAAAATTTTCATACTCATGTCTTTCATTTTTCAGAAAAAAATTGATATATATTTTATAATTTTAAAAACTCAAAAATTTTTACACAAACTCCCAAAAGATAAATGATAAGATAATGATAATGAAAATTACATATATATATATATATATATATATATATATATATATATATATATATATATATATATATATATATATATATATATATATATATATATATATATATATATATATATATATATATATATATATATATATATATATATATATATATATATATATATATATATATATATATATATATATATATATATATATATATATATATATATATATATATATATATATATATATATATATATATATATATATATATATATATATATATATATATAGTGTTGAGATAATCTGCAGACTACTCTGATATTAATCGGCTATAGTTCAGAAAATGTGCAGAAACTTTGTACCGGAAAACTTCCGCCTACATATTCTACATATTGTCCGAGGAAATTTTAGACAACTCGGTTGATTGTTTGGTAAAGTTTCTGATTTCTTCTGACATCAGACATGTCGGCAGAAAATGCTTCCTGTGTATGGCTGCATGTATATATTTTCTAAATTAATTAACTAACCCAAAGACAACAATGTCAATCACCATTCAAATCCTTACATACACATACATTTATGTATGTGCATATATAAATAGTTACACATATGTATGTATTATACAAAAATAGTAAGATATGCAAGCAAGACACAATTAAATATGCAAGTGTAATTTAGCATATGACAGTTAAAATAAAATTATCACAATGGTGGCAGCTGTGAAAACCTATAGAGAAATAATATAAAAATAACAAAATAACCACCATAGACCGGGTTTCTTCTCAATGATGAATAAAGAAAAACAACTATTCCCAGTTAGCATTTTTGAAATTTTTAATCGAATTCGAGTCTTTTTCGACTCTTCTGCGTGATTTAAAAACCGAAATATGTGCTCATATTCTGATCTTAAATTATACTTTTGTCGGGAGAATGGTACCGTAGCAGCGAGTCTTCTGGAAATGTCATTTATGACTCGCTCTTTGGTCAGTTGCGCGTCTTCTTCAGGTCACATTTAAGCCCTTTTGTAATAATTTTCGAGTCATTTCCGAATCATATTTAAGTAATCATTGTGAATGAAAATGTATGTAATGTGGTTTGAGAGGCCGATGGATGGATGTATATATTCCAAATTGGCTAACGTCATGTTGAATACTTATTGTTTGTTATTTTTAATGACTGATTTTATATTTTTACTCACTATTTGTCATTTTAATTCTACTGGGAGTCGAACCAAGCTCCTTTACATTTGCAGTCCTACGCACCAACCACTCAGCTATAAAAAACGATAGTAGAAAGTTAAAATAAACTTATTGCTCACCAGTCAGTATTTTATGAAAATATTGATCATCAGGGGTCGGACTTTCATACAACTAAAAATTGATTTTAAGCGCTTAACAAATGCACCTAAAAATGAAAAATTAGCGCAAAAATATGCATTTACCTACGAACAAAGTACCAAAACTAAAATAATATGAAAACATTTTATTTTTATTTATTATTAGAGGAAAAAAACATAAAACAAACATAATTTGGTGTACTATTTAATGCAACCGAACTTTAGTTGCGTTGCCAGTCGGCAACTGAAAATTTATTAATTAACAGGTCTCAGTTGCCAGTTGCCATCAGTAGTATCATTTTCAGCAACTGGAAACCCAACTGAAGCTCAGTTGCCATCCATAATCAGCCTATTAATAGTTTTTTTTTTAAATTGAGAAATATGCGTTATAAAAATTTGTATTGCTACAAATATATACATTTATTGCCAAAATATGCACTTACCGCCAAACTATGCAAAAATATGCAACTACAAATCGATGCCAAACTACTTAAAATTTTATGATTCGCATGTATAATTATCCGAGCCCTCTTGTTCATTTTTGGGTCTTTTATGACTTTTCTGGTAGCCTAGCCGCGACTCTTCTGAAAGAGTCTATTATGACTCGCGTTTCTGATCAATTACGGCTCATTTTCGAGACCTAAAACTGTCAGATTTCGAGAATCTGCATGATCAATTCATGATCAAAACATTCAATTCATGTTGTAGCTATTTAATTAATTTGTTTTCTAATAATTTGTGGGAATCATTTTCGAGTCGTTTGTCAAGCGCACAACTGATTAATCAGTTTTTGATCATCTAAGATAGTCTTAAAAGAATCAGTTTGGTGATTTTTGTTAAAACAATCTTCCAAATGCTAGCCGGGTTATTGGAAATCACTTCCATATATACAAATTTTAACACACGTATACACTTTATCAAATCAAAAGGTAACAAAAATAACAACAACACAAGCAAAACTAGTTTAACAATAAAAGGTGGTGATTTTATCCACTTCCCTTGATCAACTTCATCAGGACCAGATAATAGCAATAAATGAGACTCTTTTTCATATTAATGGCTGTGTTGATGCGTGTGTGTGTATGAAAAAATCAATTTTCTCCTCATCGTAGTTGCCGAAAGTGTGCAACTTTATTTACGTTTCTACCACAGTGTTTTTGTTTATGGATGGTTGTGAGTGTTTGTGTGTGTGTTTGTAATTCGAATTTGGCCAGAAGGCGGAGCTAAAGTATTTAACAGCAAAATGTTGGAGAAAACTGAATTTATTTAAGTATATGACCAAAAAGTGAACTGAGAATACATAATACATATGGATGTATGTATATAGGTGAGTATGTACCCTGTTGGAAAATCACTAGTCGACTACAAATATAAGCAACTTTTCTTAGATTAACTAAAAGCTAACTACATACAATGTAATCCAGAACTGAACCAAAATCAGTTCTTAAGTTGAGTACATACTCGGATTTGGTGAGAGCCAACAACTTTAATCTCAGCTACTTTGAAACTCAGTTCAAGTTCATATTAACTTTTTGCTGTTATTCACCACCCTTATCGGGAATAAGAGGCGAACATTTTGTTCACGTGAAATATTTCCCATGAAAAAAAATTGCGAACAAAACGAGCAAAATAGCACATTAACACAACAACAACTCGAAGTTAGCGATCGAAATTTTAGGGAAAGGGAACACATTACACGTAAACTTTTGTGCCCGATAAAGGTGATTATTTCAAATGGTACCTTAGCTGGGTGGTCGACTATAAAACGTGTGATACATAGTTCGAGCCTTAGCAACATCTTTCTGCAAATGTACTAACTACCAGGTGATTTAAGTAAAGTAAACTTTAAGTTAGTTGAAAAGTAGTGCAGAGTTGGACAATTGACTACCGCCTAGGACATCGCAATGTTAAATTAGTTAGTCGTTTCCATTAGAAAGTAATCCAAGTTTCAGTGGGCACTAGTTGCGAAATAGTTAGCTTAAAGCTATTTTAAAGCTAACTCAGTATCCCACAGGGTATTTACAAATTTTTGATTTTGCAGTTAATTTGCTGATGATATTGTTTTTGTATGGATATCTTTTACACTTGGCATGAGGTGGTGCGTACGCTACAGACGTTCATTCACTTGCCTTATTTAAGAAAACAAAATATTTTTATTGTGGAAAATAACAATATTAAATAAAATAAGCTTTAAGGTGTGAAATTCTTCTTGTGATTTTTTCTCTTTCGCTTTAATAAATGAATGATGAATGGCAGTTTACTTTTTTATTCCTCATTTAAGTATACATACATACGTATGTTATATTACAAAAACGATTATTATAATTACACTGTGGAACAAATTCAAGTTAGCAAAAGTTAGGCCGATTCAGAGAGTGAGGAGTGAAAATAGAGGATAAATTAGAAGATCCGTATCGGGGCGTTTGTTTATGTTAGTTGGAATTTTTTTTTTATCGACCTTCGAACTTTGCACTCAAATGCCGATTGTTTATATGGTTTTTTGACTATAACTCGTCGACTAATTGATATTTCTTAAATCTGTAAAAGCCAAATTATTGCTAGAGACCTGTGCAACAATTAAAATTTTTTACAAAATTTATTTAGAAAATTTTTGTGGTGCTTATGAAGCAAAATGTTGGAAAAATTATTATTTTTTCATGCTTTTTAAAAATATTTTCCACAAAACTAAGTATTTTTTGCTTTCTGCTTGATCTATAATATGCTTCTCAGTTTCTTCAATAAATATCATTTGAAAAGAAAACAATCATAATACAAAACTTGCGTTTTCCAGCTTAATATTAATTTACTTCTCATTTGTTATGTACCAATTTTTTTCAGTGTTGGTTTTGAAGAAACATTGAAAAAGTTATTATAAAAATATGGAAAGAAATATAATTTTGAAATGTTAGTTAGTGATTTGGCCAGTTGCCGTTTAACAGGCGGCTGTGGATCAGCACCACTGCTCTCTTTAATATCTTGGTCATCGTCATCATCATCAGAAAGGTCGATAATTTCCTCCAACAGATATTCTGGAATTTCATCTTTGTCTTCCCCTTCTTCCTCTTTTTCCTCGTCTTCCTCTTCTTCAAAGGTGTTTTTATACCACCAACAAATTTCAGGGAGTATTGCATGTGGAGATTTCTACCCTCTGTACCTGAAACGAAAATAGTTCTTAATCGTTAACATGTTTAAATTTTGAACTCTGACAAAGATATTAGAAAAATCTAGGAATTCAAAATATGCACACACTATAGTTACCTTGTTTCAAATGGAAGCGCAGCTTGGTGATAACGTTCGCCTTGATCATCAGATTCAGTTGGCAACTGTTGAGCGAGTTAATCAGGATGCTGATGCAAGAGATGAATTTTGTACGACATATTAACCCCAATTTCATCGAAAGCTGCCAACATGTTTACAATAGATTGCCTGTAGTTGTCTTTGCGTTCTTTACCCAAAAGTCCTTTAATGACTGCTTTCAATGCGAGCCATGCATTTAATTCTCGGTCTGCCAGAACTTGGTCCAAATCTTGACGACTCACTAGTTTCCGTATGTCGGGACTATTAACAACCCCTTTCTGACGTTACTTAGTCTTGGAAAAATGTCTTTTAAGCGGTTGAATACTGCTGGTCTTTTTGCGATACATTTCAAAAATTTTTTAGCAATGCCAAGTTTAATGAGGATCAACCGCAACAAAATTTTCACTTCAGGAACAAGACTTTCGTATAGCCTACTATCTTCAGGCAATTTCCGTCCAATGCGGCTATTCTAGTCATGCTGTTTGTAATGGTTTATTGCTTTAATACCTTCTCCGTATCGTGAATCCCAATCGCACAAAAAACGTGGATATTTTGGACGCCCAGATGCTGTTAAGCCTGTAATCAATGAAACTATTTTGAGGTCGCAGCAAATGCGCCACTGGTATTCATTATATTTGACTTCTTCCAGAATGTTTTTCAAATTATGGAAATTTTCACTAGTTTCAGTGCTATACGCAATCGGAACAGAAGGCATTCTATTTGTCTTGTGCAAAAGCACAACTTTTAAGCTGATTAGTGAACTATCGATGAATAAACGCCAATCACCTCTTTTATAGGTTAACCCTATCGTCTCCATTAACTTTTCCATGTCGTTGCAATAAGCGATATTTTTTGCATCATTCACATTGAAGAACTTTTCTATCTCTTTTTGGCGTTTTCAATATGCTGTTACTTTGGTACCTTTCGCCAGCAAATTATTTTGTTTCAAAAATGAAGCCAATAGTTCTGATTTTTTCTGAGTCAAACACAAATGTGCAACAATTCCATCCAATTGGTTTTGTGTCACTAGGATTGGTTCCTTTGACGTTTCATAGGATGTACCTTCACCAGGGTCGTATTCTGATAAGAAATCCATGTAGCAGCAGCGGTTGTAGTACTGATATCTGTTTGAAGATCAATACTTCGGTATGTTAGAACTGGAACGAATTCTGACTGCTGTAATGGTAATTGGACACTTGGCACTGCTACCTAAGTTTTATTCTTTGCTTTCCTTCTATTCAAAGTTTTATGGTAGTTGATACATCCATAGCAATTTTCTTCTTGATGCGGGCTGTTGTCTAACCACACCATTGTTATACCAAAAGGCATAGCCTTCTTCTTCCCACTTTTCCATTGCATAAGAGTTGAATTGCTATTCAAACTTTTTTAGGGGCATAGTTTACGTCAGTGATAAAATCTTGCGAGAAATATTGTTTATAGGCTTCCAAAAAAAAATCACTCGCATTGCCACATTTTTCATCGCTTGCTATGAAACGTCCACAAACATTACAAAAATGGTCCATTTTACATTTTGGTTCCGACTTTTTTAATACAATATATATTATACAATATTTTTTTGGTATTTTTATGAAACGAAAGTTAGCGAAAATTAAAAGACATCAGCTTCGGCTGAGTTCTGAGTCTTAACTGAATCTTTATTTTTGAAATTAGTTCGCTTGTACGAAATAAAAAAAGTCGCTGCCTGTGCGCTGGTTGAAAACAAAAAAGTTGCTTTGTTGGTATAAAAACACCTTTGAAGAAGAGGAAGACGAGGAAAAGAGGAAGGGGAAGACAAAGAAGAAACTGAGAAGCATATTACAGATATTATGGATAACGCAGCGCCAGAGACGACAACAGAAGGTGGTTAGATAATCTTACTGCAGAAGCCCAAAGAGCCAGCGAAACGCACCGGCAGAAAGATCTATACCGTATCGCCAAAACTATTGCTGGACGCGCACACGCCAACACCGTGCCCATTAAAAATTGCAATGGCGAAATAGTGAACTCAACCGAAGAACAACTAAAAGTGTTGGAAGATCACTATAGAAAACTCCTGGCGTGCAACAACACTACCCCAGTACAGGAATTATGCAGAAGACATAGCCAGCACGTTCCTCGGAATGACGTCGACTCAAACATACCCTGTATTGCTGAAATCGAAGCAGCAGTTGGACAGCTCAAACTGAAAAAAGCCGCGGGACCAGACAATATTGCCCCTGAGTTGCTCAAAGCCGACAAAAACCTGACTGCTCGGATCCTGCAACCAATTATCGGCTATTTTTGGGAAAACGAGACCCTACCAAACAGCATAAAGGATGGTATTATTATTAGCCTTCCAAAGAAAAGTAATTTAATGGAATGCGCAAATTGCAGAGGCATAACTCTATTAAATGCAGTAAACAAAGTCATTGCTCTGATTCTGCATAACCGAATAGCTGCCGCAGTTAAGCCTCGTTTACGAAGTGAGCAAGCTGGCTTCAGGCCACATCGGTCTTGCATCGACCATATCAGCAGCCTCCGAATTATCGTTGAGCAATCAAGCTAATGGCGAGCTCCCCTCTACCTGACCTTTGTTGATTTCAAACGCGCCTTTGACACTCTCCTCCACCCTGACATTTGGAACAGCTTAGAATGTAAGGGTATTCCAACAAAACTTACAAACTTGGTGAAGCAGTTATAATCCGACGCGCACTGCTCTGTGCTGCACGGGGGCTGCACCAGTGGGCAAATTAAAATCAAGTCGGGCGTTCAACAAGGCTGTATCCTATCGCCATTGCTTTTTAATATAGTCCTTGATGTGGTTATGTCTGAATCCGTAAGTGCAGAACAAGGCATCACATTTGGTCTGCAAAACAAGCTTAGTGATCTTGATTATGCGGACGAAATTTGGCTGTTATCGCATACCTTCTCCCAGATGCAGGAGTCGCTGCGTAATATCGCATCGCACGCTCGTGAAGCGGATCTCTCGATAAACATCGACAAAACCAAATCTATGCGCCTGAACACCACCTGCACTACTAATTTTTCATTAGAAGATGCCAGCATAAAAGAAGTTCAAAGCTTTTTCTATCTGGGTAGTTACATATCAAATAACGGCGGTAGCCATCAAGATGTACAACACAGACTTACCAAAGCAAAACAAGCATTTGGCACACTCAACAAAATTTAGAGATCGGAGAATATTTCACTTCGAACGAAAATCCGCCTGTTTAATTCCAATGTAAAGTCAACTCTGCTGTATGGCTGTGAAAGTTGGAACCTTTCCACTAGCGACTCACAAAGGCTTCAGGTTTTCGTAAACCGCTGTCTCCGGCGCATTCTTCGCGTATTTCGGCCAGAAACAATATCTAATAGCGACCTGTTGTTCCGAACCGCACAGCCTCCTATAGCCGAAGACATCATGTGCCGGAAATATAGATGGCTTGGCCATACGTTAAGAAAGCCAGCAGACGACATCACAAGGGAAGCCGTCGACTTCAACCCACAAGGCAGTAGAAGATCTGGACGTCCACGCAACATTTGGAAGAGGCAGACTATTGCCGAGCTAAG